>OZ035880.1:10231850-10263758 GCA_964034835.1 Muscina levida | reverse complement strand
ATATTAACTTAAAAGAACAGTCTCTTCACCGGCCGATACCGGCTAACTAAGTTCTACTCTACAGAAGTTAAAATTCGGTCACAAAAAGGGTTAAACAAAAGTGATTTCTACCACAATTTTCTAGCACCTACATACCTTTATCTTTAAAAAAAATCCAAAAAATATTTACCAATATGAGTTTTCACAACTTTTCAGCACAATCAGCACAATTATAAAAACGCGCTTAAACGTTTTTATTGCAGCTGTTTTAACATTTGTTGTGTTTGAAAGCCGTCAGTTAATCAATTATAGCAAATTTGTAAATTTGGAAGTTATCGATTTGTTAAATGAACAGTTAGTTATCGTCGAGAAATACAATTTTAGTAAATTTCGAATGTCGAAAATTTTAATTTCGTTACGCTAGATCAGGGAAATGGACCACTGTGCGCTGTAGCTCCGAACTGAATAATCGATAAACTTGACATTTCGTGACATCCTAGCCAAAACTGTTTTACGTAATAGTCCCAAGATTGGCTAGGATTGGATCAACTGTTTTGTAAAGTTGCACCTTTACGCCAACAGTATACAAACCTGGGAATGTATACCAAATTCTAATCATTAAATGTTAAATTCATTATTAATGTTCTAAAAGAAATATCCACACCAAAATTTCGTGATTCTAAGATGACGCGTTAGTGCAAAACTGCAATTTCTCTTATTTATTGACACGCCCATTTCTACCGCCCATATCCGTCTGCCATATCTCACAAGTATTCTATAAACTAATTATAAGTCCCAATTATCGTTATTCTACCTTTAGCTGTTTGCTCTCAGCCATAGTGTCAGTTTTATCACTTGTTTGGTCTTTTTACCCCTAAAAGCAAAAATTTAAACAACAAAAATGGTGTAGATTTAGTCGTTTGGTCTTGCTTGATATACCAGTTTTATTTTTGTTTCGGCCTTTTACCCCTAAAAGTACGAATTTCGACGCACAACTATTTTATAAACTAAACTGAAAGTTTTATCCCTTTATTGGCCTTTTTACCCCATGCTTACGTCACAGAAGGAACCTGTATGCCAAGTTTCAAGGCTCTACCTTTAGCCGGTTAAACTAGGGAGACTTCAGCCAGCTTATGATAGAAATTCTGCAAAATTTCATTATAATCGGTACATTAATATGACCGATATAACTTTTTTTTTTCAAAAGAGACGTGGCACCGCCCATTTCCTAGCCAGTTTGATGTGTCACTGATACAAGCCCACATCATGACATTGCGGCGGTGGTCCGTATCACTCGCGACCGTATTTTAGGAACGCTACATTAAGGGAAACTGCAACTGATTTCCAATTTCTTGAGGAAATAGTGCCGTCGCTGCTATTACGGTCTATGATCGCCCAGATAAGGTGGTCTTTAGCGACATCTTAATACGATCACTATAGCGTTCATACAGGATTTACTTTGGATCTTTTGAATCCTAGAAGGATAGTGTCCTAAGACTTCTGCCGTTTAGGCTCATACCTCTGTCGTTTAGGCTCTACATCAGATGACTTCCGTTTAGTCATCCTAGGCAAGAGGTACGTTACCTTTTAACTCGTCGGTATGGGATTGTGCTTACAGGAGAGAACTCTTTCCTACTCCGTGAGCTCGCCGACCGGTTTTTCACCGAGCCGAATAATTATTTTTCAAGCAGAACGCCTGCTAATAAAAGCCCTTCTGAAAGGTGTTTTGTACCTAGGGGGAATTGAAGTGGAAGTCAAGGCCGTTGAGGCAGAGAGGGGTTCTCCGGAGAGAATTGAATTATTATTCGCCTTTTCTCCAAGTTGTAGGCACTAAGGAAGCTGAATTGTTGGCCAACTGGAGCCTTGTTGCGTCACCAGCATCTGAACCAGGGGTTTCAACAGAATTACATCCCATCCGGACCTTGGAAGGCTATGTACCAAAATAGGGTTATGACTGTCTTTTGGCTCTGTCGTTTTGGTTTCTAGCACACTAGTAGCAGATCGACTAGCGGAGCTAGGCGCCACCACTCCACTAGAAGAGGTCTCAGTAGAAGACAACATACTACAGCCTGAAAACCTTGATCGAATACGCAGAGTAAGATTTTTTTCAGATATTTGGACGAAAACTAAGTGGTAGCATTTTCTGCCTAACTGCCAGGCGTGAAAACCTGCCGCTTCTTTGGAAACTGACGCAGATCATCAACCGTTCACAATGAGGACATACGTTGATGGATTTTAAGTACCGGACCGACAACCTTTATAACGACGCATACAAGACCCCTAAAGATCATCGGACGTATGTCTCCAAGCCACAACAACTGGGAAGAAAATGACATTTGGAGTCAGGTGAAAGATTAATTCTTTGTTCGTACTTAGTTCATTCCTCACTGGCTTTTGAGACTATGTGGGTAATAACTTAAGCTAATACCGCACTACTCCACATGACAGTGTGACTCTAAAACTTTGAACGAGAATTAGGATTGCATTTTATGCGCGAAAAACTGTTGCTCCACTGGAGACAGACACAGACCATAGGCCGCTCACTATGAGAACAGATTTTAAAAAAAATACGGACCGACGACCTTTACCAGGCCTTACGAGAGACCTCTAAGGGTCAACGTATGTCTCTTAGCCGCCCCCACTGGGGAAAAACAGATGCTAGGAGACATGTTTCTACCAAACCGACTCTGCTTAAACTGTTTACAATAAGGATAAGAGTTAGAAAAATATATTGTACAATATTTGGTCAAAATTATTCGATCCAATTGATCCAAATCGATCAATTTTTAAACGCCCATCCAACCATTTGTATAAGAGGTACCAAAACTTAGAATATTATATTCTGCTAACTTTGAACCAGAACCAGAACAAAAAAGCCTGGTCCGATTCCACTCAAACCATGTACAATAAGGATAACAGTCAGAAAAATACGTTTTACAAAATGTTGTCAAATATTTTCAATTCAATAGGGTGCTACAGTGTGATATAGTTTCAAAACCCACCCTTCCTTGTAATAAAAGTCCGCGAAGGCGAGGACTCATCGATGTATGGCGGCATCACTGTAGCACTGAATATTGTCTAGAAGTTAAATAGGTTATCAGGACCTGTGCCGATTAAAGTAACAGTAAAAAAGTCTACTATTGATAGCCCTTTCAGTTCACTTTATCCCATTGATTAGCTTACTAGTATAATACTAGCAATACAGGAAATCAGGACTTGCGCCGATTAAAGTAACAGTAAAAAAGTCTACTATTGATTGCCCTTTCAGTTCACTTTATCCCATTGATTAGCTTACTAGTATAATACTAGCCTTTCAAGATGTAATAGTAGTCAGTCCTCCCTTCTACCACCTACATAAATTGAAAAACTTTTTGGTCGTTTTTCTACAACTACCAAACTATTAAATCCGCCGCAACAGCCACCAGGTGTTTTGCAATGGTAACAACATATTAATGATATATCATTACAAACCTTTTGTCTTTTTTTTCTTATGTGTATTGTATTGTGTTCACTATCCCTGGCCCGAATCTAAATAACTATCATACAATACATTTATACATTATAATGTGCCTAATTACATAAACAGCACTACTAAGCTATGCGTAACAAAACCATAATCCTTTCAGACAATCGATCATTACATGTAATTAACCAACGTCACAAAAAAAAAACCTTAACTAGCTTACGATTATGACATAAAACATAAATGACATTTGTTTAATAATCCAACAAAAAAACACACTCACACACACAGTACATTATTATTATATACTCATTGTAGAGCGCATAGTGCATTATTATTTATACATAAATATGGATAATAATTAATGATATCAAACAATAATCAGCCGATTATCTTTATTAAATACGATAGCTATGACATATTGCATACAACTCCTCCACCAATTAGTTGGTACGTACAGTTTATGGTGGTGACATGGTCAAAAAATTCACCTTGGTCAATTGTAATGTGAAATATAATATGCTGGATATAAATATAAAATCGGACGTTTTAAACTGTTATTTGAATTGTGCATGTAAGTGTTGGGAGAGCGTGTGTTTTTTTTTCATTCTTCAGAAATTTAATTCCACACAGCACACAATTGCACATATTTTGTCATAAACTAAAGTGTCATAATTACTTTTTTTCTGCTTATATCTCCATCAAAGTCCACGAATGCCATCATTCATCATTGTCAGTGTAAACCAATGGAGTGTACAATCAAAACCAACAAAAAAACGGGGAAAAACGCGCTTTTATACCCAACAATAACGGTGAAACGGCTACATCTTACATTGAATTCTATGGAATTTTTTATTTCATTTGAAAATGAATTCAACTGAAAAACAAGTTATAGGACGACAGTTAACACATAGTCGTGGTTACGTTTAAATTGTTTGTTAGGGCTAATTGCATATAGAGAATACACTTCAAAGGCATACTGGAAAGCAATTGAGTGGTTGAAGTGGAAATTTTCTGCAGTCATAGTTAATAATTTATTATTATTTATTTTAAGAAATTTAAGAGCACTTGAAATACGTCATCAGAGGAAATTTGATGCGCTACAATGTCACCTTAGGGCTTTTTTAAAAATTGATTTAAAATAAAAACAAGTAAGAAAGTTTCAGACGGGTTAATCGACTAACATATACCTTCACCCTAATTGAAAAGTGGGCGGAATGGTGGATTTGTATTGAGTAACTAGAAGGGGCGTGGCCATGTAGCCCATATGCAATCCCGTTTTTTCAAAATATTAAAAGTGCGTATCATTCGAAGATAAGACGTACATCTATCAAACTATTCAAAAAGTCATGAAATGAATTTGGTTCAAAGAAACTTAGGTTCTAAAGTGACTCCTTCCATATCACAGTACATCACATGATTTTGGGACTTAATTCAGAAAACTGCACGTAAAGGTAACCCCAAAAAGAAGAAGTTCTGCATTATTCGTTATGTCAAGTTACATGCCATTATAATTTAATATCGATTTGAAGTTAGTAAGTATCGTATATGGGAATTTGTCACATTTAAGAGCTTTTGTTATATTTTTATATGACGCATGATTATCATAAGTAATATTCCACGTAAATCATACGCCACGGACAACAACAGTTTTATTGTAACTGCTACAAAATAAACTCATTTCAAAATCATTTAATGAATGGAAAAGTGAAACTGTTGCTTCTGTAGGGAAACGTTATGTGAACAGTAGAATTGTAATTCCTTATTTTCTAAATTTGTTTCGGCAAATTCGAACTAGTGGTTCTCGAGTTATGTCAAGCAAAATATCATAAAACGTGACAAATTCGCCTATACGATACTTACTAACTTAAAATCGATATTAAAATATTATGCCATGTAACTTGACAAAACAAATGATGCACAACTTCTTATTTTTGGGGCTTCTTTTAGGTGCAGTTCTCAGAGTCGAGTCCCAAATCAATTATCTGAAAAATGTTGTACTGTGTTAATAGCCTGAGGATAATAACATAGCAATCAGTCGAATGGCGGTCGCCGCTGTATTTAATACTCATCGACTTTTAGAAGACTATCGATACCCTATTCCATACTCCAATTTGGAACGCACTTCGTTGCAAGAGAATACCGGAAAAGTTCATAGAACTTATTATGTCTTTGTACGAAAATGCTAAGTGCTGAACTACACTGTAAGACAAATTTAAACTTTTGGCCTCACCCATAATCAAACTGACCAGATTCTGAAAATAAAGCTCAAAAAAAATATACGTATCTCCCAGTTTTTTACGAGCAATTAAATTTTTGGAGCGAAGCTCCCATACATCGACTCAAAATTTAATTCTTTCTGTCCGCCGAACTTTGCGTGTTGTTAACTGATTTTGATGATCTTTTTTTCTAATTTATCAAATGGCCAGAACTTGATTCTGACGAAGCCCAAATATAAAATTTGTTAAAAATTTAAATTGTCACAATTTTTTTTTTTGTGACAAATTAAATTTTAGAACCCTTTACAGGCCAATTGAAAAACATTTAAAAAAATTTTATCAAAATCTGTTAACAACAAATTGCATAGTTCTGCGTACAGGATGAATTCACTTTCAAGTCGCTGCATAAAACTGGGAGATACGTATATTTTTTGATAAGCTATATTTTCAGAATCTGGTCAGTTTGATAATGGGTAAAAAATCGTGTCGTACAGTGTTATGCATGAGAATGCAATAAGCTGCGCAGTACGTACGTACGCGGCAGGGATGTCTAGAATATCCCCTGCTATTCAACGTAGTCCTCGACAACAATATGACGAAAGCGACATCTACCGCCAGAGGCATCACATGGCGCTTAAATGGCCGTCTAGAAGATTTTGACCGAGAAGACGACAATTGCTAGCAATTGTATAGTTTTGACTACATGCAGTGAAAACTAAATCAAATCGAAGCCGAAGCTGCAATCTGCGGTCGCAGAATAAACATTCCAAAAACGAACGCTATGAGAATCAACACCTCGAATACGCCACAATTTACCTAGCAGCATCAACAGATCGAAGATGTCCAATTTTTTTGCTACCTGTGTAGCATTATTACAACAAGTGGGAGATCAAGAGAAGATGTTACAAACCACATAAATAGGGCAAAACAAGCTTACGGCCAACTCAAACATGTTTGAAAGTCCCCCTACATCTCTAGACGCACCAAAATTAACATTTTCAACAGCTGTGTGAAATCAGTAGCACTTTATCGGTGTGAGTCCTGGAATTCCAACAAATGCGATATAAAAGCCGTACAAGTATTCATCAATTGCTGCCTTCGTCGAATACAAAAATTTTCTAGACTTACACCATCACAAACGAACAGCTATGGGCATTATGGAATGAACTTAAGGTCCTAGCAGCAAAAAAGTAAGAATGAAAAATTATCGTTGAGGCTATATGTTCCTCATAGGAACTACAGTAATCTATATATATGCACAATTTTTGGTGCTATTAAAGTACTAAGTATAAGTACATTTTTATACAAGAAAATAACTTCGGCGTAAATATAATGTACTCGTCTAAAATTACATGTCAATATAATAAAAACACTTGTCAGTACGAAAAAATTTCTTCATATGCAATAAAAGTAAGTTCTGGGACAATAAAAGTAATTATTGGTACAAAATCACTTTTTGATACAATAAGTGTCCATTGTCCATGCATACAACAAAAGCAGTTCTACACACTCTAAATGTACTTTTGCGCACAACAAAGGACTTTTTGATACAAACGAAGTACATTTGTATACAAGAAAATTATTTATACGGACAAAATTTTGGCACCATAAAAGTATAAAAAATATATTTCTATACTTTAAAACGTCTTGAGCGTTCGAAGAGTAATTTTATTCCACAAAAAACACCTGTAGATTCAATAAAAGTTCGTGTCGAAACCATCAAATTAATTTTTAGTACAACAAAAGTACTTTTTGGTATACTGAAATTAATTTTTAGTACATTTAAAGTAATTGCAGTACAATAACTATACTTATTGACCTTGTGCGTAGAATAAAAGTACTTTGATACAATAAATGCGCATTCGGTACAACAAAAGTACTTGTTGGTAAAGTAAAAAACCTTATACTTTTTGCAGAAATAGTACTTTTTGATGCAAAAAAAATACTCTTATTTTAACAATAAAAGTTGTTGTTGTAAACTTATAGCATTGTTCGCAAACGGAAGTACTTTTTTGTACAAAAAAAAATACTTTTTGAAACAATTATAATAATTAATACAACAAAATTACCCTATGGTAAAATAAATATACATTTTGGCATAACAAAATTAATTTTTGGTACTCTAAGAGTACACTTTAATGCAACCAAAAATAAATTGGGGGTTTGAAAAGTACTTTGTTACTGTAAAAGTAACTGCCGCAACAACAAAATTACTTTTTATACAACAAAAAACACTTGTTGGTACAATACAAATTATTTTCGTACAATGCTAGTATTTTTTTCTACTATCAAAGTACAATTTTACAATAAAAGTAATTGTTTATACAATAAAGTGTCACTCGTGTTTATTGCAACTTTCCTCATTACCATCTTCATCACTATGCTGAAGAGGTCACACGGTAGGCTGTCGCCTTGTTTTAGACCTCGTCTGGTACATAGTACAAAGGTACATAATAGCTCCGTAAGGCCCTTGCCAATCTTCACTGAAAACTTCGTGTCAGTCAGCGTCATTCTGCAAAGGGTATCAGCTTCTCTGGAATACCAAACTCAGCCATGGCTTCGAGTATTTTCTGCCGAATTTGGCTATCGAAGGCAGCTTTATAGTCGACGAAAAGATGGTACGTGTCGATCTGTTTCTCTTGGGTCTTTTTCAGGATTTTCCGAAGTGTGAATATTTGGTCAGTTGTAGATTTACCAGGTCTAAAGCCACACTGATAAGGCCCGAGTTAGATAAGGCGTTAGTCTTTCACATAGCACACTTGACAGGACATAATATGCGTTGAGTTAAAGGCCGATCCCGCGATAGTTAAAGCACACACTTGGATCACCTTTTATCAGAACAGAACATAATACGCTTAAATTCCAATCGTCGGGAATGCACTCTTTTAGCCAAACCGTGCACAGGAGCTGGTGCATGCTCGTTATCAGCTCCTCGCCACCGGACTTGAAGAGCTCTGCTGGAAGTCCGTCGGCACCGGCTGTTTTATTATTTTTCAGCCACGATTTTACTTTTCTTAACTCGGCTTGACTTGGTGATGGGCAATCTAAGTCGTCGGCGTGATACGTTCACGTTGGCTGCATTCTGGAACCAGCAGTTACTGGAAGTGTTCTCTCCATATATGCAACACACTCTGCGTATCTGTAAACAGATTACTATTCTTGTCCTTACAAGAGGGGAGCCCATTGCCGTAGCCTTTTGTTTAAACTTTCAGGTAAAATATACCTCTATTTCTGTATCGCTCTATATCCTCGTTCTCCCGTCCCTTCATTTGACGCTTAAATAGCTGTGTCGCTTGTTTTATTGTTTTCTTGTGCCGTTCCCTAACAACCCGGGTTATAATTGGCTGCAGCTCTGCGCTATAAGCGGCATCCTGTTCCTCAGACGCTATGGGATATTCTTCATCGTATCAGGATTCGTCTGAGCGCCGTTTTTCATATCCTAGCACGGTTGTTGCGGTGGTTTCCATGGAATGCGCAATAGTAATTGGGAGAGCTGGTTGGAGTAGGCAGTGGCTTTCTCTGAGGTTTGCAGCTTTGCGATGTCCAGCTTTTTTTGTTTTAAGTTAAGTGCGTTTTTCGCTCTGGTCAATCTTGTACACACCTTGGCTGCAACCAGGTAATGATCCGAGGCAATTTTAGCAACACGGATCAGACCCACGTGCATGACACTAGATGCATGCCTACCATCAATTACCACATGATTAATTTGATTTTTGGTGTTTTGATCGGAGGATAGCCAAATTGCCTTGGTGATATCTTTGAGCTGGATAGTGGTTCTACTCACTACCATATTCATTCCCGCTGCGAAGCTAACCAGCCTAAACCCGTTGTCTGACGTGTCGGTATGCAGGCTGAATTTACCGATCGATGGACCAAGAACATCTTCCCTTCCTATTTTTGCATTAAAGTCTTCCAGAACAATTTTAATGTCGTGGCCAGGGCAGCGGTCGTTTGTTTCCTCTAGGCGCTCGTAAAATGCATATTTAATCTCATTGTTATTTTATCTTCCGTCGAGGCATGAGCACAAATCAGCGTGATGTAGTAATATTTAGCCTCGATGTTGATTGCGGCTATTCGATGACTTACTGGATTGAATCGAGAGACAAGATGTCTGAGTCTTTTGCCAACTACAAATTCACATTCAAATTCGTGCTTTTCTGCATGTCAGCTGTAAAAGATGCTGCAATTTTTACGTCGCGAGCATCCTTGTCCTGTCCATCTTCTAGATGGCGGTGATGTCAGTCTAATATTTTTGAGGACATTCTCCATAGAGAGTCCGGACGTTCCAGGTGCATATCCTTAAAACACGGTTCTTATTTCGTTTGCGGGGGTCGTCAACATTTGGCCGTTCCATTTGTTACTTTTTCTTTGTCGTGTTTTCGTAGCTTGTGAAGGACCTGAAGGCGGATGGCAACCAGAGAATGGCAATAAGTACTCGGCATTAATGTATACTTAAGTACATACCCATAAATTGTATACTTGTGTGGAACTATACCTAACACACAGAGAATGCTTACAAACTCATATATGCGTTGTAAAAGACATGTTTGCACACCATTTATAACGATCGTTACCTCTACATCCCTGCAGGGAATGGAACTAGCTTAAAACTAGCTAAATTACTGTCCCTAAGAATACAGAACTAGTTCCGCTTCTATCCCCTCGCAATGCGTTTAAGAATCTACTTTAACATTGACATGTCATTGGACGAGGTTAATTGTCCCCCATCTGCATTACCAACGTGCTAGTACTTTAGCTATTGCGCAAGTAATAGCCACTTGACCAGTCAACAAGTCCCCACTGTGTGTCGTAAAGCAAAACAAAAACCAACGGGAACGGTATTTTTACGTGGAATGTCAAAATACACATTGTGATCGTGAGGGTGGGTTGCAGATTTACAACAGAATACACATGAAACCCGTTGAACTGTCCCCTCTATGCATTACTAGTGAAGTAGATAGGTGTTAATGAGCTAGTGCAATCGACAGCCCTGTAGTGGAAATTGTCACATCAAAAACTAGAGGGATACCCTTACTTTTGTTTCTCATACACAAGTATACACAAAATACTCTCGAAGCAGACTCAACTTAATTATGAAGTTTTTTATCTACGATAATGATCTTCATATATCATCGTCTTTGATCGTTCTTACATTCGTCAACACTTCTAAGCACTACGAGTGACATGAGTACTCATGTGTACTCCTGTACATTCCCATACTCTACGGAACAGAAATAGAAATTTGACATGTATAACTAGCACCCAACACAACCAACACTTGTAACAACATGTGCTGGGTTCTCGTGTACTTGGTTATACCAATGCACAAGTGTGTGCGGGTATGGGCATGGTGTGATCGTTTACTCTTTACACATGTACATGTTTGGACATTAATACTTCAAGAGTACTCTTATTATACATTTTGTCATTCTCTGGTGGCAACCACAACCATCAGGTTTCGTCGCTCACTATCAGCCGCTATTCATGATAAAAAAATATCACGAACACCGTTCCCAGGTGCCACCACGAAAGAAGTTGTGAGTCGGCTTGAGATTCACTTTACATCCTTAACGGCATTAAAAGCAATATTTCTTGACGGATTTTGAATTTTTTTAATAGCATTAGTGAGCGCCTTAAAGTGATTCGTTAAAAGTGATTCTTTTAGAATGACTTTTCTGTTTTCACTAGACATGGTTGTTAGAACACGCGACATAGATGCGATAAATTCTTTCATCGGTGGCCCCCTCGATGCAACTTCGCAGTAGTGTCGAGTCAATCGGCAGTCCAGTAAAAGTTGTTCAAGCAGGTGACGTTGTGAGATTCTCAAAACATAAGCGTATAATAATAATAATGCCAGACGTTATCCTATATCCCATTAATAGGATGTTATTCTAATTATTGTGATGATTTTATAATTGGCAGTTAAATAAATTTCCATTTGAAATTTTGTCTAATAGAAGTGGAAAAACTTGAATTTCTCTTTAATATATATAAGAAAACAACATATGGAATTTATTCTTTTAAAATGTCTTTAATTACAAATATAAGAATGCAAGAAAACTAAAAAAAATTACGTTGACTTATCCGTTGTTATAATATTCATTTAATATATTAAAATTCATTAAAGCAAATTGACTCTCATTCATCATAATTTTTAATTATGTAATCCCATCTCAAAAAACTGTAAAATTTAATTAAACAGTTACACATCATGCCTCACACACCTTTTTCAAAAACATTGATTACCTAATAATTAATTTCCATTATGATTGATTAAAAGTATATGATGCCTTTCGAAAATAACTTCGTCAACCTTACTCATAAAAGAAATTAAAATAAATGAAGTTTGTACCCGATATCCTTTACAGGACCAAAACAGCCACTTGGATTAATACAAACCCAGCCACGAAAAAAAGGACAATAACAATGCTTATCATTTTACAGGGGATAATAATACAAAATATATAACCAATATTTGGAACCACAAAACTTGGAGAGAGAGAGAGCAAGAAAAACCCAAATTAAATAAACTGCATACCACAAATTACATTGACCATTTTTTCGTTGTTTTGTTTTGTTCGAATGACTAGGAGAGGCGGTCCGGCAATGAAAAAAGGTCCCAAATTGGTAAATGTAAATTACAATATAAATTGCAAAGGCACAAAGGCAAATGAGTTTTGCCTCAAATTCAAAGAAAACATAATTTGAGCAAATTGAATTTCGACCAGTGTACATTCAATTGCTACAGTGACTTACAGGAGCTTAGGTACTTTACTGTTTAAGGTCAAGGTGTGCATATTAAAAAGATTACTCAATGCAAGAAGAAACTAAGTTTTTTGTAAAAGGTTTCATATTAATTAAGTGAATTAAGCCTAATTGGCTATTGTGGTATTCATTTGTTGTTGTCAATTTCGGAATTCCATATTTTATAATTTAGTGCCCTTAAACAGCTAAACCTGTTTAAATTATAAAATTACTGCTAACTTTTACTAGTATTTCCTCCTATTTACTAATTGATGGTTGCCACACATTCTTACCTTATCGAGATCTTAAACTCGATCTTTCGACCGCATAAAATTGCTACTCATATTATTTGTAATTATCGCTCGCAGAACTGTATATGTTTAAAACTTGTAAATTACACTGCTCCTTGATAATCCTGTTCCTTCGTGGCAAGACCGATAATTTATACCATATTTGTTCTCATGTGTAAATAATCATTGCACAATACTCTTTACTCCCCCTTCCCACCAATTCGGCCACAGTAATTACTTGATGCCCACATGTGGCCTAAAGCTGCAATCTAAAAGCTGCTATGGGAATACCAGCTACTGCAAAAGACGGCTGATTGTTTGCTTTTATAGATTATTAATTAAAACCACTTACATTGCCAACACACAGAGTTAAGTAACTTTACACGTACGAGATTGATGCAGAAATAATTAAATTTATTAGCACTGCCACAGCTATTTTATAAATAATCAAAATAACATCAACTCTACATCCACCTACGACTATGAACGACGAATAAAGGTCATTTGACTGACCATAGTATGTGGCTGTTACTACAACTGCAGCTGTTTCCTTCTACTACCTCTCGTTGCTACTACTTTTGTAGAGAAGCGGAAAAATAATGAGTTTATTACCCCTAATGGTTACCTAAGTTCCGTATGGTCAAATGGGTTTATGTGTCAGCCATTATACAATTATTCGCACAGTTGCGTAAATGGACTTTTATAGTTTAGGGTCGGTTATTTTGGTCCTTGCATCTGTTTCAGTTTCAAGTTGTGCCCTCATCGAGATTAATTGCACCTTGTGCACTTGTGTTCGGTTGGGTTGGGAGCAGTAAGAGTTTCCTCATTTCGGTTGTAAGTGGAAAATATTTATTTGATTTTCATTTGGACTCAGGGAACATAAAATGAGGTGAATGCTAGCAAGTGCAGTTGTTGTGTTTCCCCTGCCCCAGTGGGTGGCTGGTGGGCTCAGCTATACTCAGGGGAGATTTCCTTTGGTTTTCACCGTATGTGTCTGTCCATGTGTTGCAGCACTTCATTATAAGCTTCCGCTAATATGCTTTCTCAACACACACACACACGCACATATTTTGCAACGTCATAATGCAGTTCCCTTGAACTGTGAATGTACGAGTTATTGAGCGAGACCGTGATTGTGTACATATGTGTTTACGTGTCGAGAGTGTCTTAGCGTATGAGTATCGTTGAATGTTGCCATACTTTTTCTTCTTCTTATTCATCTTCCTGAAATAACGAGGTTTTGCAGTCACCCCACAACAGATGCGGCAAAATTAAACAAACAACAATTTTGTGGGAGCAAACCTGAAAAGTTCGCCCAAAAGGTACGATGACAAATCTATCGGCAGGGATATATATGAGTTTAACTGAAGAATATAAAAATAGAGGAATAGAAGAATAGAAGAATAGAAGAATTGAAAAATAGAAGAATAGAAGAATAGAAAAATAGCAGAATAGAAAAATAGAAGAATAGCAGAATAGAAAAATAGAAGAATAGAAGAATAGAAAAATAGAAGAATAGAAGAAAAGAAGAATAGAAGAATAGAAGAATAGAAGAATAGAATAATAGAAGAATAGAAGAATAGAAGAATAGAAGAATAGAAGAATAGAAGAATAGAAGAATAGAAGAATAGAAGAATAAAAGAATAGAAGAATAGAAGAATAGAAGAATAAAAGAATAGAAGAATAGAATAATAGAAGAATAGAATAATAGTAGAACAAAAGAATAGAAGAAAAGAAGAATAGAAGAATAGAAAAATAGAAGAATAGAATAATAGAAGAATAGAAGAATTGAAGAATAGAATAATAATTGAATAGAAAAAGGAAAAAAAAAGAATATAAATAAAGAAGAATATATGAATATAGTTGTATAAATATATACGAAAAGAAGAATAAAAGAATGGAATAATAGAAGAATGTTAGTGTACAAAAACTTTCGTATATTCTTATATAAGCACAGTACGAGCTCGATTTTCGCAACTACCGATTAAAGCAACACCCCGATTTGCGCAACCGTTTTTCTACAAATGAGTCTTGATAAGTGCAACACGTTCAAAAGAGCAGTCTCGATGAGCGCAACTTTTCAATGTATTCGCAGAAATTATATGTTTTTTTATTTGCATGCAATGTTCCGCCATTGTTCAATGTGAGTGAGCAAATGACTGTTATAGTACAGTTTTTTTTAGTGACGTGAGTCATTTTGCACAAAGTAAAATAACAATTTTCAATATAGGTTCGGTAAGCGCAACAATCTCGGTAACTGCAACCGGCTTGGGCTGCTATCGGTTGCGAAAATCGAGCTCGTACTGTATATAAGAATATAAGAAAGTTTCAGTCGCGATACCCGACTTACATATACACTCACCCTCAGTAAAACATAAAATTTTTGTATTATAATTATAATATTATCCAATTTTTAAAGTGGGCGGAGTGGTACATTTGTATGGGAGGTACCATAAGGGGCGTGACTAGACTTCCAGTTTTTCTCCCAAAACTTATCCTGATTTAGAATTACTAAAGACGGAATTTGGACACGATCACGTTGGGTGTATTGATATTATTACTCCAACCCCAAAGTGGGAGGAATCGTATAATATTAATCGATTTCTAAAGTGGGCGATCCCAGATGGGTATGGGAGGTACCAAAAGTATTTTTTTCCAGATTTTTATCCGTCTACAGCTATTCTAAATACAGAATCTGGACACAATTGTATGGGAGGTGTCAGAAGGGGTGTGACTGAACTACCTTTTTTTCTGCAAAACTTTATCCTGATGTAGTTTAACTTAATACAGAATTTGACACGATCGCGTTGGGTGTATTTATAATATAACTCTATATCTAAAGTAGGCGGAATGGTTCATTTGTATGGTAGGTACCAGAAGGGGCGTGGCTAGACTTCAAATTTTTTTACTCCAACACTTTATCCTGCTATAACTTTACTAAATGCAGAATCTGGATACGATCACGTGGTGTGTTTTAATAATATTAATCGATTTCTAAAGTGGGCGGTCCCAGAAGGATATGGGTGGTACAATATGGGGCGTGGCTATACTTCAAGTATTATTCTACAAAACTTTATCCTGACGTAGTTTAACTAAATACAGAATTTGGGCACGTTTGCGTTGGTATTATTGATATTATTATTCGATTTCCAAAGTGGGCGGAATGATATATTCGTTTGGGAGGTACTAGAAGGGTACCATGTAGCACAATTGCAATGTCGTGGGTAGTTTTAGGAAAAGATTAACTCGTGTACAGTTTCAAAACATTTGGTTGCGTCTTTCAAAAGTTATCGTGCGTACCAGCCGGACTGCCGGACAGAAGCCATACTACATACAAACTAGAGATATTGCCATATTAGAGATATTGGGAGAGTTTCTTTTACTCTTTTACTATATATAATCATCTTATTTGAATAATCCAAATTTTTCGTTGATGCATACAATAAAATGCATTGAAATCACATACCATTACGATAGTATTCAATCACATAACTATTTTCAATCCTTAAACCATTCTACAGTTCCTAAAGTATTGCAATTCACTCACATTTTCATATCGTTCTCCTTTCGCTTATTCTTCATACATCCAACACTATTCGTCAGACATATGCTTGATTACGTATGCCATCGTTGGTTCGCCCATACAAAAGTGTCGTTAAAAATGTTTAGTTTGTATATTTCGCATGTGTGTGTCGTAAGTGTACACTTACACACACACACTCATGCTCATAGTTTTGATATGATTTCAATGGGATATTATGGTATTCCCTGGTTTCATGCTGCATACACCAGCTACTAACTACATCTGATTATGCTGACGGCGGCGGTGCTGATGTGGTATTTGTTGCTTGTGTTCTTGTGATTAACCCTCAGTCAGATGGGATTCCCTCCCACCGAGCTGCGTCTTGACAACTGAAGTGCCAGGACTAAGCGAGAAATCAACTGCATCAAGTTTCGTGTTGATGCAGAGTTTGTTTACACTTGTAGTTGTCACATTGTTGGTGCCACATGCATAGCAGTCATAGCGTCATCACTGTCGCATGGCAGTGGCTCTCATGTGTGGCTGCTTAGGGTGATCAATTATTCGGGTTTTTGCAAAAACCGGTTTTCGAATTATTCGAAAAATGGCAATTAAAAAAAACCGGTTGCTTTTTTTGAAATTCACAAAAAACCGGATAATCCGGTTTTCAAAAGTATGCCAAATAACAAATTAAAACACAATTTTAGAACAAAAACTTTATTAACAAATAACAGAAAACAATTCAATTATACCTATATGAAGTAAACTTTTAGTTTAATTATAATTACAATGCACAACATTAGTGAGATCAGTTTGTTTTTTTAACAAAGACAAACGAAACAAAACAATTAATTTGTAAATACTTGATTATATATAAATATATTTAATTTTATCTTTAGTTTTCCCTAAAGTAACATTTAAGGAATAAGATACAATTTAAGTTCTTGAGTGTATACCTATTTTTTTCTTTGGTTTTTATAAAACTTGACATTGAAAATGCCCTTTCACTCAATGTACTAGTTGGACTTATAGTGTACAAGGCGTTTAATAATCTGACAAGGATTTGAGTCCTTTTGCCGCTCTTATCCATATATTATATAAAAAATTAAAAATAATTTTTACTTGAATATTTTAGAAATGCGTCACTAATTGGGAGTTTACTCGTACTTAAATACAAAATGAGAGTATTCAGGGATTGAATACGTCGTTCTGATATACGTCTTTTTACAATTTCATATAAATTTATTGATAATTGGTTTTGAATTGTTGAAAAGTGTTTAAGTAAAAATTTAAAAATACCTTCAGCATCAGCTAAAGTCGAAGAGTTTGCAGAAAGTTTTTGTATAGACATTTCCAAAGGTTTAAGGGAGTCACTAAGCACAGACAAGGTTGCGATATTATTTTCACTAAATGGTGTCAGTCCTAAGTCCAATAAAGTACGATTCACACATTTGTGCAATTTTAAAAATTGAGAAACCATATTGGCCATAGATTTCCAGCGGTGCTTAACATCATGGATAAGTTGAAGCTCCTTATTAAATTGGTCTTTTACAAACATTTTTCTTTCGCTTTTCAGCCGACTTATTAAACATTGAAGATTTATAAAACTGACAATTAGGTTGTTCGGCCGAAACAATGGAAAAAAGCATGTACGAGTACACATTTAACACAGTTATGAATAAATTTAAATAAAAAATATCGGACGCCAAAAAACCGAGATTCGACAAAAAATAACCGGATTATTCGATATTCGAAAAACAGGGATTTAAAAAAAACCGACGGTTTTTATGAGTGGAAAAAACCGAGTAGCCGGTTTCTGAAAACCGAACTGATCACCCTAGTGGCTGCTGCTGCTGTTCTCTATCATGCTTTGAAAGGCGTTGTGTCTTTACTTTTAGAATTCATTCATTCGTTTTTCGTTTTGTAGTGTTTCTAGTCGTTTTCATTTTGTCATTTTATCTGTGTTTTTTTTCGTAGTCATTGGAATCCATCAATGTGCTCAGTTTATTATTCTGCAGTGTAGGCTGACAAGTTATGTTAAGTTGGTCAATCTGTTGGTAACTAAACTTGTGAGAAATTGGCAGTACGAGAACAATTATTTCTCCTTACTGTTGCTACTATAAGAAAGGTCGCATTGTAAATAAATAACTGATCAAGATTTTCTACTAGTTCAAATTAAATAAAAAATAGAAAAATTATTCGTCTTATGTATATGTAAAATACGTTTCAATGTATCCAAAAAGTAATTTTATTCCACAATAAAAGCTTTTTTTACAATACAAGAATTTGGTGCAACAAAAATGTAATTTTGTCGTACTAAAAAGTTCTTGTATTGTTTTGTCAAATACATTTATGGTATATAAATGTACTTCTATTGTACTATAAAGTTAGATTAATGCAACAACAAGTACTCTTATTGTATAAGCAATTACTTTTATTGTACCGAAATATACTTTATATTATAAAAAATTTACTTTTAATGTAAGGAACTTTTACTACATCACATCGTTTTTTTTCGTGTTACCCAAAATATTATTTTCATTGTACCAGAATAGATTTTTGTACGGATAATAACTTTTATTGTAACAACATGTACTCTTATTGTACTAAAGAGTAATTTTTATATCACCAATTACTTTTATTTGAAGTACTGTTGCTGTTCTTTTTAAAAAAGTACCTTCATTGCGTACTTTTTTTAAATCGACAAGTACTTTTCATGTAACAACAAGTAAGTTTCGTAGACGCAACCCAAACAGATAAAAAGTAGTACCATCGAAGTACTTTTATTGTAAAGGAATTTACTTTTTTTACCACAAAAAACTTTTACTGAGTTTATTGTAACAAATAGTACGTTAATGCATTGTGATTGTCCGTTAGAAAGTAAGGGAAGGAGAAAGCAAAAAAGAGAGGATGGATACAGAAGGAAGTGAAAATCGATTGCATGGGACAAAGGTGAGAGACCCTAGGTCTTTTATGTAACTCGCGCCTAAGTGTCTTAGCCTCCCACGGGCAACAGCGGGGCAGCTACAAAGAAGATACTCCATCGTCTCGGACTCCTTACACTCAAAGCAGTTGTCCTGTATGGATCTATCCCATTTGCCTGTCAGCTTACTGATATTACAATGGCATGATAAAATTTCACAAGATAGAGTCTATTCGTATATGCTTTTACTCTTGTTTTATTCTATATTTATATTCTTATTTTCTTCTATTCTTGTATTTTTCTGTTCTTCTATTTTTCTATACTTCTATTATTCTATTATTCTATTATTCTATTATTCTATTATTCTATTATTCTATTATTCTATTATTCTATTATTCTATTATTCTATTATTCTATTATTCTATTATTCTATTATTCTATTATTCTATTATTCTATTATTCTATTATTCTATTATTCTATTATTCTATTATTCTATTATTCTATTATTCTATTATTCTATTATTCTATTATTCTATTATTCTATTATTCTATTATTCTATTATTCTATTATTCTATTATTCTATTATTCTATTATTCTATTATTCTATTATTCTATTATTCTATTATTCTATTATTCTATTATTCTATTATTCTATTATTCTATTATTCTATTATTCTATTATTCTATTATTCTATTATTCTATTATTCTATTATTCTATTATTCTATTATTCTATTATTCTATTATTCTATTATTCTATTATTCTATTATTCTATTATTCTATTATTCTATTATTCTATTATTCTATTATTCTATTATTCTATTATTCTATTATTCTATTATTCTATTATTCTATTATTCTATTATTCTATTATTCTATTATTCTATTATTGTATTATTCTATTATTCTATTATTCTATTATTCTATTATTCTATTATTCTATTATTCTATTATTCTATTATTCTATTATTCTATTATTCTATTATTCTATTATTCTATTATTCTATTATTCTATTATTCTATTATTCTATTATTCTATTTTTCTATTATTCTATTATTCTATTATTTTTTACATCTTCTATTCGCTTTTCCTTCTATTATGGTATTGATTTTCTATTCTCCTTACCTATCACTATTCCATTATTTTGTCCTTCAATCCTCCAATTTTAGGTTCTGGTCCTAGGTTATTCTATTCTTCGGTTCTTCTATTCCTATGTTCTTCTATTCTTCGGTCCTTCTGTTCATCGATCATTCTGTTTGCCTATATTTCTTATCTTCTATTTAATAATACTTTTGTTATCTATTATCCCATCTTCTGTTTTTTTTATTATGCTGTTATCCTCTCTTTTTGTCATTATGTTACTCTTCTATTCATCTACTCTTCTGTTTCTAGGGTTTTCTATTCTTATTTTTTTCTATTCTGATATTCTTCTTATCTTCTGTTTTTCTACTTTTCTGCTCTTCTATTGTCTGCTCCCATCTTCTATTCCCCTATTACTTTAGCCTGGCATTATCCTACTCTTCCTTTGATCGTTTATTCTTGATTTTTCTATATTCTATTATCTTATCTTCCATTCCATTCTATTCTATTCCATTCTTTTGTTCTTTTATATGTCATGCTTCTAATTTTCGGTTCTCCTATGATTCTATTGCTCTCTTTCCCTATCCCTTTTAAAATATATTCTTTTATTTCTCAGTTCTGCTATTACCATTTCTTCTGTTCTTCTATTATTATAATATTAATCTATTATCCTATCTATTCCTATCTATTATCTTATCATCTATTTTTGTGTATCTCCATTCTTCATTGTTATTTTTTTGATTCTTCTATCCTGTTCCTATTCTAGTTTACGATCTTTTATATGCTGTACTTCTATTTTTCAGTTCTTCTTTTTTGCTATCGTTCTCTTTCTCTATTCCTTCCAATCTTTTATTCTTTTATTTTTCTGTTCTTCTATTATTATATATATCTATTGTCCTTCTCTACAATCTCCAATTCTGCCATTCTTCTATGCAACTTTGATCTTTTTTTCTATCCTGTAAATTTTCTATTTTTTCGTTCTTCTATATGCCATACTTCTATTTTTCGTTTCTTTTATTTTCTATCGTTGTGTTTCCCCATTTCTTTTAATCTTGAATTCTCGTATTCTTTTGTTCTTTGTTTTATAATTACTTCTGTTTTTCTACTATTTTATTTATCTATCGCCCTTCACTATTATCTTCCATTCTGCCATTCTTCTATTATTCTCTTTTGCTATTCTTCTAATCTTCTGTTCTTCTATATGCTATACTTCATTGTTCTTTTCTTCTATACTGTCCTTTTTTTGTTCTATTATTTTCTATAGCTCTGTGTCCCTATTCCATTTAATCTTCTATATTTGTATTCTTCTGTTCTTCTATTATCCTAACTTCTGATTTTCAATATTTTATTCATTTTGATAATTCTTCGAATCATCTGTACTTCTGTGTTTCTATTTTTTTGTTTCTTCTATTATTCCATGCATATACTCCACTATCCCGCCATATACTCCTATTATTGTATTTCCCTATTATCCTATTCTTTCACTTTCTGTTTTTATTTTAAATTGTATATTTATCTATTCTTCCATTTTTTTATTTCTTCCATTTTTCACTTCATTTATTCTTCTATTTATTATTCTTCAACTCTTTCAATCTGTAATTTTATTCTTCCTTTCTTCTATTCTCATATGCTTCTCTTTTTAGGGTTCTTCTATTCTTCTCTTCTTAAATTGTTCTACTTTTTTATTCTTCTGTCCTTCTATTCTTCCATCCTCCATTCTGATATTTTTCTATTCTTCAATTTATCTATTATACTATTCTTTCACTTTTCTGTTCTTCTATGCTCCTACCATTCTTGTGTTCAATTGTTCATTCATCTAATCTTCAATTTTTGATTTTTGATTTTCGCTATTCTGCATTTCAACTATTCTTCTATTCCTTCTCTCATTTAAAATGAGTAAAATTTTGTTCTTCTATGCTTATATTCTTCAGTTCTTCTACTCTCCTATTTTCGATTCTTCTATCCTTCTAATCTAATATTTTTCTATTATTTTATTCTTACGTCCTTCTCTTCTCCCATCTTCCATACTGCTCTTCTTCTACCCTTTTATTCATATACGCCTCTATTTTGCTGCTCTTCTTTTCATCAATTTATCTACTATACTATTCTTCAATTCTTCTATTCGCAATTTCCTATATTTTTTTTTTTGATTCTTCTATTCATTATTTCTTCTATTTTTCTGTTCTTCTACACTTCCTGTCTTTTTTTTCTAAAAATTTTTCGATTCTTCTGTTTTATTATTCTTTCAATCTTTCCTTCTTCTTATATTTTGTAGCTCTACTACAACATCGTTGTACACCAACCATTAAGACGATTTTATGATTATCCCCTACCTTTCCAAATCCATATCCTTCCTCCACCACCCCCTCAAAAATTGCACTTCTTACATTTTCAGCGTATACTTTCTTTTAGGCTTTATATCGAGTGTCATCATAGTCTTATTTTGGCACTAGAGGTAAAGCAGCAAAAAAACACCAACAACAACAACAAAAAAGACAGAATGGTTCATTGGGCTTGTGCCGTCGCTTGCAATGATTTTCCATTACAATTGCAAACATGACCCAAATCTATGACACCAAATTGTGTGGCTACACGTATCGTCATCATATACTAGTGGCAACTGCCACATTGGTGGCTGCTGATTCGGATGCTGCTGCTGCTACTGCTGCATCTCACCGTCATTACGACACCGTCATCTCTCAGTATCTGCAATATGAGTCAGTTGTGTGTATTTCCATCATTATACATCTTTAGATGGCAGTGGAAATACGCTGCCGTATTTTGTTAGGTTTTGCCTTGTATAGTTTTTTTTTTTGTTTTTGCTAGGTTTTTGTTTTTTTGTTTGTTCAAGCCCAACCAGTTGGCGATTGTTGTTGGCCCATTTCACTGCCTGGTTGGGTTGATGTACTTTTTCACCCACACTCTCTAGAGTAAATTTCTCGTGTGTTCATTTCTCGTTGCACACTAAACATGTTGTTGCTATTTTGTTACAATTTTAAGCTATTTACTTCCAACCCAATTGTGTATATGTTGCACACACACACACACACACACATGCAACGCTCATATTAATATGTATGAGATATTTGTATTCCAGTACGTCAGTGGTGTTGTTGTTGTTGCACTTTTATGTCGAAAAGAGATATGGTCGCCCGGTCCGGTCCAGGACTACATATATGGCAGGATGTGAAAGCATTAGTCTTGTGTCCTGTCCTGTTTATAAAATAGCTTTCAGTTTGTTCGTCCAAGCAAACAGACAGTGGTTGAAAAGATATGATGGTGTTTAGTTAAGAAAAAAAATGTGATGGCAACATGAGCACAATGTTTTGTAACCATTTAAAACTATTTAACAGATATAAGAGAAATTAAAGATTGCTGGAAAATGAAAGACTAGCAGAACTGATAGAAGGATATCAAAATTTAATGGTTCACAAGCCTGAAATTTCTTTAAATTAACAATTAGTTTGTTTGTTTAAAATTTTTGTATATTAACGGTTTTTATTAAATTATATCCAGAATGATTAACTTTAACTTTATCTTATCTCAAAATCCTTTAAACAACTTTATTACTAACCAAGTTCAAAGTCTTCATAATTGCATTGTCATGTCGCCGCCTGGATGATCCTGCCGACCACTGTAGCCATTAGTCACTGAGAATTAATTGAAATTTGTCTTGTTGTTTCTGCTTATTTTTTTTTTTTTTGTTCTTCTCTACTTTTGTGCAAAAATATGGTCTGTGTCAATACTTCACAACCCAAAAATTATTTTCCTCTTTCTGGCAGTTTATTGCTGTTGTTATTGTTTCGTTGTTGCCTCTGTTTCGCATTCATGTATTTGCTTAGTTGGTTGTTTTGTTTTTGTAAACGACCATTCTCACTACACTCGTTGTGTAAGTAAACAGCTAAGAAGATGAACATAAACGCCAAACGCCACAACAGTTGAAGGAAGACAAGAATATTGTTTTAAATACCAAACAATTTTCACAACTCATTCAGATTAAAAAGTAATTGCATCTCACCCATTTAGTAGCATTGACGTTACACGTTCCTCGTTTGCCGAGTGCAGGCCTAACCTAACCAAATGTACGTCCGACCGTCTGTCCGGGCGTCCGTCTTTCCATCCGTTTCGTTTTCCGCCGCCTCTCCTCTGCCGTTGTCGCTTGCCCACCTTAGCTTTCTATTTCCTAGTTGTGAGTACGTGCCACTAACTGTTGCAACAACATCTCTGTTGGAGAGTCTGATTGTACAGTATGTTCGTTTGTTGTTGTTGCCTTTGTTTTACAACCATCTTGGTTCATCATGTGCCACAGACACAGGATGCTGCGCTGCTGCACATATACACCACTAACATAAGACAGCCAAAAACTAAGGAAATAAAAGACATAGCCGAAAATAACGACAATTCAAAGAAAAACACAAGAATAGTGTGATTTTGTAAATAACTAGAAGTGAACGCGCAAAAAATACGAAAATATATTGTTATATGGTGGCGTATGATTACCAGAAGTAATATTCCACGAAAATCATACGCCACGGAGTACGACAGTTTTATTGTAACTGATCCAAAATTAACCCAGTTCAAAATCATTTGATGAATGGAAAAGTGAAACTGTTGATTATGCAGGGAAACGTTATATGAACAGATTAAAGAAATTGTAATTCAAAATTTTTTTAAAATTTGTTACTGCTAAATCAGACTAATGGTTTTCGAGTTATGTCAAACAAAAGAGCCAAGACGGGACAAATTCCCCTATACGATATTTACTAACTTCAAATCGATATTAAATTATTATGGCGTGTAACTTGACAAAACGAATGCAGAATTTCTTCTTTATGGGGCTACTTTTATGTGCAGTTCTCAGATATGAGTCCCAAATCAATGAGAAAAAAATCGAAAAATTGTTAGCATCTTTCATCATTGCTTACTGAATTTAATAACATTTAATATATTGTCTTCACCAGATTGTGTATTAAAGATGTGTTCACGCATCATTTTGATGTAGTCAAGTTTATCTTGCAGTTTCTACTTCAATTCACTTCGCTTGCCTTTTACATATGTAGCAACCACAAGTTACCGACGACGACTTTCTCTTTTATTGGGTAGAAAGAAAAAGGGAGTCGGCATGTAACGATGGTGACGTTTACAGTTTGTTGGGGGGTGGATCAGATGTTACTTAAGGCTTATGGCAAGAATTTTGTATTTTACTTAAATATATTTAAATAAAATATTAGTCATGTGTTAATTTTTCCCTTATTAGGTTAGGTTAGGTTATGGTCTCTTGCAATATGGTAAAACCAGACTCCGCAACTGCTGCTTATTATCAAGTTAAAATCTAATTGGACTAATATTATCGAATAAAATCTTCCAAAAATTGTCATTTATCGCTATTATTCATCAATTTCCCCAAATAACTTAAAACATCTCACCAAATATAGGCTGTATCATCTGTGATAAGGAGAAACTGGTCATTGCTGATGACCCTGAAGCAAGTACATACTGTATAGTACATATTGAGAGAGTTTGCCTTTAATACTCGCTTGAAATGTTAGTACAGCGTATGAGTAATATTAATATTTTATGCGGATTTTATATTAATCATACGCACATCGCTCCAATGTTGTAGTTTTATGGTTTAACTAGTGGACCCGGCAATGTTTCGCTATACGTGACGAATGCTTATAATGTGTTTGGTACGCCTACTTAAAGGGCTTAGCTAAATCTTCGTTCTTGAACACTCTTTTAACAATTTGTTACCCCAAGTTACTCCTTAACCTGATCAAACTAACCACATCTAACCGATATTAAAAAATCCGCCTGTCATTACATAGCTATATCGTTAAGTACTATGTGTATAATGGCTAATATTACATTATAAAGTCCTAAAAACAAATTACACACATTCACTTCTGCCCATCGACCGAAACGAAATGGTTCGACTTCATATTCCCGCTAACCATAAATAAATATTTTGACGGAATATTCATGTCTGCATTGAAGAGTACTATAGAGGTCCATTAACACTACTGACATCATTGTCGGTATACCCCTTCAAAATGTGTCAGCATCGTGTATATGACGTTGTACTGTCAGAATTTACCGACATACTCTTTTCTGACGAATTATTGCCAAAATTTTTGATAAATCTAACTGAATATACGGTTTCAGTTTTAGTCCTTAATTTTATCAAATGTTGTCAAAATGCTAAAAAAAAGTGCCAGCAAACAAAATTTTAAAATATTATGAAGTGAGGAAAAACCTGTGTAGTCCTTACAACAGTACTTTTTGGTGAACCAAACATCTTTTTTAGTAAAATAAAAATAAATTTTGGCACAGTTAAAAAAACTTTTCGGTACAATAAAGGTACTCAGTGGTACAATTAATTGTACTTTAAAATACAATAAATTGTACTTTTTGTTACCAATGAAGTACTTTTTGTATGTTTTGGGTACAATACTTTTCGTATGTTTTGGTGCACCTTTAAGTACAATAAATTGTATTTTTGGTACCAATGAAGTACTTTTTGCACAATAAATTAACTTTTTGGCATCTATGGAGTACTTTTTTATACCATAAATATACTTATCGGTACAATATATGTACTTTTTGGATAATAATAGTACTTTTTGGTACAATAAATGTTCTTTTTGATAAATTAAATTGTCCTTTTTGGTATCAAGAATTACTAGTATACCAAATGTTATCGCTTTAGAAAAATTCTGCAAATTTTAACCTGAGGTGCAGAATACTAACTGTTTATCTATCTAGGACTCAAACACAGTTTAGTCACGGCACCTTCCCACAATGATCGAAAATTAAAATGGGACTTCTACGTCTTCATGTTCGTGTTGCCATGTACTATCTGGGAGTCAACAATTATGTCGCTAGGGCTAGATAACAGTTTTACCACGCCCTCTCCGCCCGCTGATCCAAAATTGAAATGTCATATGCATATTCGTATTGCCGAGTACTATCTGTGTACCAAATTGTATTTCCTTAGGGCTAAAATACAGTTTGCCACACCCCCTCCGCCCACTGATCTTATATTAAAATCACGTCTGCATATTCACATTCGTGTTGCCGTGTACTATCTGGGCATCTAATTGTATCTCTCTAGGGCTAAAATACGGTTTTGCCACGCCCACTCCGACCACTTAACTAAAATTAAAATTTTGTCTGCATATTTTTATTAGTGTTGTCGAGTACTATCTGTTTACCAACATATAGTTGTATATCTCTTGGTCTAAAACACTGTTTTTCCTTGTCACGCCCATTCCGCCCACTAATCCAAAATTAAAATTTCGTCTACGCAATCATATGTGTGTTGCCGAGTGCTATCTGACTAACAAATCTAGCTCTAAAAAAAGTTTTGCCACGCCCACTCAAACTGCCTACCAAATTTCACTGAAATTGGTTGAGCCGTTTAGACGTGATTGTGCCCTAAACAAACAAGCAGACAAACATTCACATTTATAACACAGTACAACACATGATTTTGGGACTCAATTCTGAGAACTGTACGTGAAAGTAGCCCCAAAAAGAATAAGTTCTGCATCATTCGTTATGTCAAGTAACATGCTACATATAATAATTTAATATCGATTTGAAGTTAGTAAGTATCGTATAGGGGAAATAGTCACGTTTTAGGCTCTTTTGTTTGACATAACTCGAGAACAACTAGTCCGATTTAGCTGAAACAAATTTAAAAAAAAATAAGAATAACAATTCTTTTGTCTGTTCATATAACGTTTCCTCACATAAGCAACAGTTTCACTTTTCCATTCATCAAATGATTTTGAACTGCGTTTATTTTGTACCAGTTACAATAAAACTGTTAAACTCCCCTATACGATAGTTACTAATATCAAGTCGATATTAAGTTATTATAGCATGTAACGTGAGATAACGAATGATGCAGAACTTATTCTTTTGGGGCCACTTTCACGTACAGTTCCCAGAATTGAGTCCCAAAATCGTGTGTTGTACTGTGTTAAATTACTAATTTTGCCCAAAGAGAGAGAGATGGACTCTAGGTCCCCTATACCACCTTACGGTAAGCATCTTCATTTTATACGGGCTAAAGCGGTATAGCTACACAGAGGATGACCTATCGTCTCTGACTCCTACTTCACCTCACACGTACGGCAGTACTCCGATGTGGATATATCCCATTTGTTAGGTGCCTAATATTGCAGGTAGAATTCACTCTCAATTCACCTCTATTCCGAACGATATTTTCTATATTGGGTTCACAGTGATCTAGCGGTTATACAGTCGGTTCTGGATATCCAACCTTTTATGACTGTTTTCCACATCCAAACCTTCAGTAAGCCAAAAAGATTACAAATCGGTGGGTGAACAATTATCAGAGAGTCGTGATCAGACATAGTACAGCCTCCTCTAGCCAATAAGTTTGCTGGTTTGTTCCCAGAGATCCCGTAATGTCCAGGGACCCAACGGAGGTTGATGTTCAGAGGCTTGAGTCCATTCAACTTCTACTTACAATTACTTGCCAACTTTGATTTACAACATGTATAGTTGAACGCTTTTATTGCAGCTTGGCAATCCACACAGATGGTTATCCGCCTGCTGGTATAGATTCCAAATCCAATAACACACTCAGCGGCCTTATCAGGCTGAAAATCACCGCATTCATTATGTGGCCTGAAAGAGAGGCTTAGCTGCAGGTCTTCCCTGTAGACACCAGCTCCTGTGTCATGTTCCATCTTCTATCCGTCAGTAAAGCCAGAGTGGCGTAGACATAAGGAGTCTCGCAGTCATTTCGTTCTGATCTTCCCAGAATATCAGCGTCTACTTTACGGAAATCCGTACGTTTCCTTATAGAATTAGTAAGACAAGCAGATAAAAAAGAGTCGTCATTACCCAAAAGCCGGATAATATATGCATGACCACATGTGGATTGATGCCAATCGCCGGGTCCCCTCAGTCTGAAGTCATCTCTGTCCGAGACCGTATCGTAGAGTTTTTTTTTCATAACGGCCCATACATTTTAAAAGCTACAATACATCAACGATTTATTTTCCCTCATAATAATACGAATTCATTGCAATCAGAGAAACTCAGCGTGTATTGGTGATTCACAAAATAATTTCACTAGTGAACTGTGCCAACTTAATTCTTGGCAAAGAATGTGTCTGCATTAATCCCAACGAAAAAGAGAAGGAAACAAAACCAGCACCGGCACCAGCTAACCAAACGAGGCAAATGATGACTGCCACATTGTGTGGCAGGAGGGCGAACACTTAAGGAGGACACAAATGAAAGGAGGCCCTTTAACATTTACTGCAACAATTGCCAACAAAATACTACTTCTCCTCAGATAACGTCGTCCTTTGATTGTGTACAAACACATCATTGTTGTTGCAACATTGTTGCAATTATTATAGCTGCTGACTGGGTTGCTATTGTTGTCGTTGCCACTGCTGCTGCTGCTATCGTCGTGTACATTTGTTAGAGCATAAAAACGTTCGACAAACAAAACCATCTTCTTTTGGCTAAGGAAGTAAGTAACTGAAGGAAATTCATGCAATTGCAAAAGGAAGACAACATGCTCAACATGCGCCTCCTGAATTTCCCAAAGACAACGACGTGTGCCACGTGGCATTTCATTTGTAAGCTCAAGAAACTACAAATTGAAACTATGTGTGAGTGTGTGTATGTTCATTTAGACTATCCTTTTTGGGTAATTTCTTGGCAATGCGCTTTGGCCACTTTCCTCGCTTCATCTCCTTGTCCCGTCGTCGTGTCGCTTTGGCTGTAAGACAACAAAAAAGACATAAAAATGAATGATCTAAACATTTTGCAGCTGTAATATATATTGTGGTCGGTACCATTTGTTTAATGCTATAGATACAGAGGCCCAAGACAGACATAGTGTACAGCTGCATACATATGTATGTATGTGTGTATGTATGTACAAAGGATTGTAGTAAATGACATGCTATTTCAATTAAATATATATGATATTTTGTTTAAAGAATTTGTGCAGCAGTTTATTTTGGGGAGGAAATGTTTTAGCAAAATAATTACAGTACGTGATTTAAGATTTGGAATGTATAGTGTAATGTTTTATTTGGATAGTCTCTGAAGAGGCATGTAACACAGGGGCTACAGTTTTTGAAGGGGCATTTGACAAAATCTGGTTAATAATGTCCAGTCATAGTAAATAAGTTTATCTAGCAGCAAATCTTATGCTTGCTACCCACTCACATAATAGATGAGTTATGACCTTTCTATAGGTTTCGTTTCGTTTTACTTTTCCAATACCATAGACTATATACCATAGCCAAATACTTTTTCAGCTACCGAATAATTCTGCTAATATATTTAAATTTTCTGATTAAATTATATTACTGCACTATCTAAAAAACATTTTTTCGAAAAACATCACAATGTTTAAGAAATTGTTTAAATTTAAATTTTGAAAATTACAACAAATTTATATTTATTTTCATTCTCATTAAAGTCGCTTTGCTTCTATCTTAAAGATAATAAAAATCTCAACATTTTTGTGGTATTTCGCTGCTTCTTAAGAAAAATTATTTGTAATTGTATGATAATCTTCAACTGCCTTACAATGTGATAGCGCTGCTATCCAGCTATGTATATTTACCAAGAAACTCGCTTAAACATACTCAAGTGTTTTGTATACGAAAGTAGTGTCGAAAAATCATACCCTGAGATTTTTCCTCGTTTAGATTTCTGTGTATTCAATTGATTTCCTGTTCCTAATTAATTAAGGTACCACTTCAAGAACCAAGGCAAAGCAAAAAATTTTACATACAAATTTGCGTTACGTTGCAAGTATAAAGATACTTTATTTCATAGAATTTGTAATATATAGAAGATAGTTTACTACTTATGTAACATAGAATGAGTCAATGGGATGGATATACCTAAAACTCAAGATTTTTTGGTTTGAGCTGCGATCAAACACATTTGTGCGGTTACATTGAACACTAAAGTTTAAAACCGGAACATACATTTTAGTAAGATGAACTGACTGACAAATACCCTCAACCAAAAAATTATATTTTTTAATAAAATTACTTATGCATTATGCACTTGCTTGCTTGTGGAGCGTTAATGATTGAAGATAGGACTTTTGGTTGTATGGGAGGATCCGTTCGGAAGTTATAGAAGAAATATATCGAATTTCCAAAAATAGTACATTCTGCATTTATGGTACAAGAAGGGGCCGATTATATAGACCATGTTAATTCCTGAGTAAAGTTTGAATAAACGTATATCTTGCGGAAAATATGATTTGATTCAGTGCGCTAACAAAAAATATGTATGTATAACTATAAGGGTCAATTAGACTATTTGTATAGCAGCTACCAGAAGGGGTAAAGCAAAAGTTTTGGAATTTGGAAAAATATCTCATATATGGTAACAAAAGGGGTGAGGCTATTGTGCCTATTTGCGATCCCACAACTTCGTGTGGGAAAACGTTACTATTGACAACATTTTCATAAGGATCAGTAAAGATTTACTCGAGTTGTTCAGCCCACCACCCATCCAGCCAGCCAGACAGTCGGACATGGCTCAATCGTCTTCCTTCAACTCATTTTTTCTTAAGATAATTTGAGTTTAACATGTCTCTTTTAATGCGTTACACTTTTTCTCGTATCTAATAATGTAATATACCCTGATCCCTATGGCTGACC